>OY720023.1:10922229-10954715 GCA_963082485.1 Eudonia mercurella | reverse complement strand
CGCAAGATAAGCGTTATTTGCAATGCTACCGAATAGGTGATATGACTTAAATATCTCGAGCTCGGGGGCGAGCGTGCTGCAGCGATTGGCTTGACAAAACCGCTCGCCCAAAACGCTAAGCCAAAAGTCGTGACCGGGCTGTTCCAATGCTGGGCTAAGCTCGAAGAAGCTCGAGATATTTGAGTCATATCTCCGGCGAAAAGTTGGTGGATTTTTATAAGATCTAGATATCTTATGACAGCAACTGGAATAAACGGCTCGACGTGCCTCCTTAAGCACGAAGAAGCTCGTGATAATTTAGTTTTATCACCTATTCGGTAGCTATTGCAAAATCGCCTGTCTTGTAATATCACAAACCGCACTGTCTGCTTTGTATACAAACATTGAATACAAACACTTTTTACAATGTTGGCGCCCAACGCGGTATTATTATTATTTCATAGGTCTATAAATTGTGCTATAAAGTAGGTTGGAACGATAAGACAAGTCTAACGTAAATTTCAAATTTGTTATATATTTGTGTGTGCAACAGAACCCTAATCCAGACCAATTCGTGGGACGTGCCGGTCGCGCAGCCGGCGCGCGCGCAGCCGGCCGCGCCGCCCGCGCCCCGCACCGCCTCCTGCGAGCTGCACGACGAGCCCTGCTGGTCCACCGACCCCTCCGACGACGACGACGACGAGCCCGACCACGCCCCGGTATGTACGCTGACCAGTATAGTGGGACTAGGTTACGGGATAACGGGATGGACGGACGGACTTAAGAATGAGCATTTTTGTGATGATATACTTTAGTAGGAGTTTTGAGATAGACTTTTTTGTGTACACATAATTACGTAACGATTTTTTTGTGTGAAATTATGAACATTGACGCACCACCTTTTACCCTTCGTTCGTAGCAGTGCATTGCGTGCTCGTGTGTTCCCCGGTCAGCACAACTAAGGTCTCTTCGAGGCAAGATGGAATAGGCATTTCTGTGTTACCGTGTAACATAGAAATGCTCCTGCTCGTTATTAGGCAGGTTGCAAGCCAAATAAAAAAAATATTTAAAATTACGTCATCTACATTTGGGCGTTATTGTCATATAATAACTGCACATAAATCTTCCTTTGCCTGATCTTTTACTAGACTTCTTGTTATTTCTGGCAAATATATTGTTAATCTACATTTTTAAAGGAACTCAAAGCTCTTACTAAAAGCTTGTCACAAATTATTCATAATTGGAGGTTGAATTTAGTAACTGCTTAACATACGGAATGTACAGATAGCCGACGGTATAGTTAATCTTTGATATAAGTAGTTGGGTTACATCGCTTTTGAATTTCTTATGTGATAATATTTTTTGTTTCTATCAGCCTAGAATGTAATCTTTATAATGGATTCTTTTGAGTACTTATGAGATATTAAGCATTCACGTTGCATTATTATAGTTGAATTACATAAACGAGGCTTAACGTGGTGAAAATGTTAAATGTGTGCTATAAACTACTCACTGCCCTACTCTGGAATTAAGTTTCATAAGCTGTAGTCACGGGTTTACTAATTACTCGCGCCATCTGGTTGCTCGGCGACAACATCTCTTCATCTAACCACGTACTGTTTAGATGGTACTAAGATACACCATACTGGCAGTAACAAACTTCCAAATTTCCTCAAAATGTTGAACTTTATGCCTATGGCATAAAGTTGAAGTAATTTAACAGTTTTGGATAGTCTGTACAAAAACAATTACTGCATCCATCTTCCCGATTAAACTCTCATGCAAGACCTTTGTGCAACTCTAACACCAAACGTCAGCATTCGCGATCTTTATCGATCCTCATCCAAAACTTGCGCAAACCTTTCTGAACAAAAGACGGTTAGACCAGCATTTGAAGGTTGAAAGTTCGTGTTGAGCCAGCCTTATAACTTCGCTATTTCAATTGGTATCTGCTGATTACACATATTTAAAAAGTCGGGTTAACTGTATTTTATAAAAACACTTTATTATTTTCACGTTAAGCCTCGTTTTCTTTATATTTCAACTATTGAGTACTTGCGTAAGATTCCACTTATTACTATAATTGATTGTTTGATTTCACAGATACCTATCTGTAGATTATTGTAACATAGAATTTTTCAATTAATTTTATTAGCAAAGATGTCTAGATTAATTGTTGGAATTACACATTTTGTTTATCCCGTGGTACTAACATAGAATCTATAGTGAGGTGCTTCTAAGCTGGGGTAGCTTATTAAATGCGGGTCCTAATATTAATGCCAACTAATTTTGGATTTACAGTGTTGAGTGAAGTGAAAACCACTCTCTGTGTAAGTGTAAAGTGTATTTTTAAAGGAATGCGGGCCGAGTAGTCTCGGGTAGCGCATGTCGAAAGCTAGCAACCCGATCGACACCTAACGCTTCCTGGTATAACATCCAATAAACACAATAAAGGTACCGATATAAGACGTAGGCGAAGGAATGACTATTAGCTCAAAAAATAATTAACTAAAAGCTTTTCTTCTAGAATAGGTAGCACAATTTTTGAAAGGCACATTCAAAATTCAATACGGTCCTGCCCCCAGTCCAAGATTCACGCCGTCGCTGCATAATTACTTTAGCCATCCATCATTGCTTTTAATTAGTTCCTTTACGAATTTTCGAATTAGACACTGGCACTGAAAATTGGTTTAGTTCAGCACGGTTACGTGGCACCTCACATTTATGATAAGTTCTTGATTAACAATAAAGAGGTTGGTTGTGCACGCTCAATTAAAAATGGCGTCGCACACGCGCCATTTTGTCGTACGTTATGTGACCCCAAAATGGCCGCATTGTTTTAAGTTGTGTTGTTCAACAGGTGACGGAGGCCGTCGGTCTCAACGGTACCATACACAGAATGGTACAGTTCTTTTCCGTATCGGGCTCCACGCAAGCCACGTCCACGTTTTACGTGTCACAGTACTGATAAATATACGTTTGAAGCTAAGCCGATAGAGGCCATGTAAATACAATGAAAGAGACTGATGTTATATCCAAAGTTTATTAACCAAAGAGTTCGACATCGAACGTGGATATTTCAGTTGTAATTGCCGAACATTAACTATCGTGTAAGTCGTGTTTTGTTATGTTATGTCACTCATTGTCAGTGTGCTTTTTGATTTTGATTATGCGCTTGCTTCGATACTCGTACAATGTTATCATTGTTGTCAGTGTATATTTTTAATTTATTATAATATTTTATTTTATTCAATTTACTCAAATGTTTTGATAGATACATCGTTAACTTAATCGCATATATTACATTTCGAACGCTTGTTAAACTACCCTCCATAATCAGCAGTTAGGACGCCCACTTACCTACATCTATTTTCATCTAACTAAATCATTCTGATTTCGTTCAGTAGGTATCTATGTATTGTCATTATTATCTTTAATACTTATATTAACAGTATAATATTCTTATTATTATTTCATTTAGTTATTCTTACATACAATATAAATATAATATTCTCTAATTGGCATAGTATTTTGATAATTCAAGAAAACTACCTAGCGATTAGTGCAACACGTCAGGATCACAAAAGATTATCATCCGTATAACACTTCGTAGACCATGAGGTTAGGATGACCAAATGAATAATCCATACTTTTTGAGCATTTATTTAACAGTACGTCTTTTGTCTCAGTTTATGATGGCTGTGCATGTCACCTGACATAGTTTCTCATCTACACGTAGGTATATATGGCAAATCAATAAATGCTTTTGTCGTTCTCGTTACGTTGTTGGTCCTGGCTGCATGCAAACTTCAACAACAGACAAAGCTTATGGCTTAATTCTGTTATTTCAATACGGTTAAATACATGTCAGTTATATAATATTTTGACTGATATGAAAATACTGTCAAATTATTATTGTTTTTCAAATCACGCTTACGATTTTCATTTCACTACATTGCTTGCAATAAGCTATTTTCAGCCTATTGCAATACAGTGTTATTCTCTTTGAGCACAGCTTAGCACGTCATTAGCTTGAGCCACGTTCACACCGCCACGTTTTAGGTAAATACAGAACAGAACCTACTTCTTTTGACACGATTCTTTACTTTAATGTAACTTTATTATAAGGTATGAGAAAACAAATGCAACACCTTCATGACCGATACTGTTTTTTTTAAAAAACACCTACTTACTTACCTACCTAAATTTTATACAACGTGTAACAGAAAGGTGTGGTCAAAATTAAAAGATCTATAGTGTTTTTTTTTTCCTTTTGTTAATGGCTTCGTGCGATTAGCACATTTAGCCAGTGTCAAAGTAATTTTTCTTACAAGTAATACATAAATAAACAATATTTCCTTCCTGTATGATGATGACCATGAATGATAATAGAAATGAGAAGTGAGAAATGATATACCCCCCAACCCCTCGAGTATCTCAGTAAAGATGGATGGCTTTACTAAGTCCTTACACATACTTCTTGAGAGAATTTGAAAAGTGATGTTGCACTGTTTTGTTTCATTTGCCAACACTCATGCACACTCACGAACACTTAACGGTTAATAATCCACCATTATTTCACATTAATATTCGACATAACACAAATTTTAGAAAATAAAACAAAACCGCAGACATCACTCTCTTCACGTTCCCGCCAAGAAGTCCCAAGTCAGATCCATAGTGTATCCGATCTAGATCTTGTAAGCAGAATTACTAAGATATAATTATTAACTTTAATTTGTTATGAAATTTATTATTAAATATTTCAATTGTGACGTCACATAAAAATAAAAAAAGTCACAGCCTTAGTGGTTTAGTAAAACCTCTGTGTACTTACATTTATGATCACTGCTGCTTGCTTATGCTCACCTGACGCGTATAATTTGGCTCTTTTCATTTTGACCACATCTTTCTGTTACACGTTATAGAACAGCCATAGGTTCATAATATGATATATACCTACTTAGTTATTGATAAATTTGTGTTTTTATACAAAAGACACAAAGATGACAAAGTGAAATCGGAAAAAGAAGAAAGCTATATAGCGTTTACACATTGGGCTATTTTAAACGCACATGTATGTGCGTGCGCGTACAGACGTACCTATGTAATGTAGGTCTCTTGTGCAAACGTATTTCGTTTGTAACAAAAAAGGGGTTAAAAGTTCGTTTATGCAAACTCGTATAAACGTCTACACAACAAAAAAAATTGGACGCTCTTAAATAAATAGACCGGTCGGTCATTTATAAGATCTTTTAGTATAACATTTTCAGCGTTTTTACCTATAGGTTGTTTTTTTTAATTATTTTGCTCTTGCTTTGGACTACCGCATGGACGTTTTAGGGAATATTAAACACAACTACTCAACTTTCACCTCAAACTTAATACTATACTTACCTATAACTACATATATTATTATTTCTTTACGGTACCTATTTAATTTAATTGTAATTATTCATAAATTACTAAGTATAATAGTATTATAATATGAAAAATGTGTATATCTACGTAAATATTTGGAACTTGGTGTTATACAGAGCTTTTCACTAAATGCATGGCGAAGTAGCAGTGCTGCCAAACTGATTGGGAATTTGTTGAATGAACGGAGATATGAGTAATGGAAGAACCTATTGACACGAAAATCGAAGTATCGAATGCAACCTTTTTGGTGCGGTCCTAATAATCATTTAAGGCCCGATGCACGCGGAGGCGACGGAACGTGGCCAACGGACTCGTCTGTTGGCCTTTGATATTTTAATGTGCCGAATAATAATTTTTGGATGACGTAATCATTTAAATCATTCGACTTCTAAAACTCTAATTGGAAACTACATAGTTTACCTAAGTAATAGTTACTACGATTGACGACTATAAAACACAAGAAGCAAGTAGACGGAGACTTCGATTTTCTTAATAGGCTCCCAGGGCTAATATTTGTACACTATGTATGTGAAGGCATTGTTGATAAATAAACACTACATAGTTATTGTACTCACTAACTAACGCTTTATACGGATCACGGAACCACGGACCCTGCCTGCAAAAACTTAAGGCTAAAATAATATCGTCGATGAAAAAGGAACACCGCTTAAGCACCAAAAGGGCATAGATTTTTGGCATGTTAGCTGTTTACCCTTTCCACCGATTATAATATATTAAATAAACGAGAGTTGCTCCGTATAAAGGGTTCCCTGGCAACCTGGTGCCTTAACATAACGCATGCATGAAATGGGTGAGTTCAAAGCAATTTGAGCAGTGGTGGAGGAACGCATGATCTGGTGTGAGCTGAATGGTTTTCAATTTTTCATTAGAGCTAAAAACATGACGAAAGCTTGGTAATATGTTTATAGCATCTTACAGCTACGAAGCTATTTAAAAAAAGTGCACAGTTACGTCATACGCATCCAACTTACTCTTTTATTGACTAAACAGCATTGTATACTATTAAAAAATCTTCAAACAAAATACAAATCTACATTCTACATATTGCATCATATATTGTGAAACCAAAGAACAGTATGCGCACACACACGCAAACCCGCTATTTAGGAATAACAAAATATAATAAAAATAATTTTAAAGTTAATTAAAATACTTGTTTGATTGGTTTCCATTATGATCGAACTAGAAAACAAACGAGCTAGTTTCAGATAGCTTAACTTGACCATAAATGTCAGTTTCAATTAGTTTAATTGTCATCATTACATACCCATTAAATTAGTAAAAATAATATTAATAAACACGCCACAATGAAAGAATGGCGTAGCCAGCATATTACATGCGACTCCTGGGGTGAGCTTGCGATACCCGAAACACGGTATTATTATTAAATATTTACACACAAATTATATTTTATTGGAGTACCTAACTATTTATGCGGATCTTGTCAACTTTATTTTACATATATTTTAAAGCTTCTACAGTAAAGAGAGTAAATGTCACTTTTTTTTTAAACACAACAACGGTGAAGCTTTTATAATCTGATGAGAAACTAGGATAAGGCCGCAAATGGAATCTTATTTCACACATAATTGCGATTAGAGAATTAAAATACCAATCAAACCGAGTACAATAAAATTTACCTCCTCCGGCTAGAAATCTAAACCAGAACCTCTCAGTCTAAGGCCGGTGGTTTAACCACTAGCCTACGGAGGTAATTATTAAAACTATATGTATAGGTACGGCTTAATAAATACTTTGTAAAATAAACGCTACTAGATCTGTTGAATGTTGTTCAATTCCAATTTTCTTAGTTTGCTTGCATGACTGAATCTAAATGAACTGTAAACTTTCAACTATTTCGTTGTGTATCGATGTTCACCTGGGTGCCTGGTGCAAGTTTTATTCACCATTTGATCGCGTTAACGAAAACTACAATTTGTATGGCATAATTTTGAAAAAGAGTTATAAAATTACACGAGCGGTATTTTTTCTCCCGCTAAAATACCGAGTCAAGTGCACTCCTCCTACTTTCAAATTAGACTTTTCATGACAGACTGGCTGTCGTGCGTTTCTATATAAAACGCCTGCCGCACGACAGCCTCACTCCACGCTAATTTGAAAGAGCACTTATTCTCCTCGTTTGTCACTAGGAGGCGCTGCTCCAATGCCATAAAAATTCTGGAACGTTTTCGTGATGGAGTTGCAAATAAAACTTTTACTAGACATCTTAGGGTGGGAGGGGCAGCTGGCTACGCCGCTGTCTCGCCGTGGTGGTGACGTGTTGTGTGTGGCAGGCGGTGGGTTGCGCGCTTGTGGCGCTCTCGGACTACACGGCGGTGGGCGCGAGCGAGGTGTCGCTGAGGGAGGGCACGCGCGCCGAGCTGCTCAAGGTCGGCTGCGCGGGGTGGTGGTACGTGCGTCTCGCTGGTGAGTACATGTGCATGGCATCATCAGCTCATTATATGTCCCCAATGGGGTACGAGCCGAGCCGGATAAAGCCATACAGCGTGTTAGTTAAAACGAGGGACATATTTAATCCTATGGTAGTTTATGCCTGGGTAAACATAAACAAATAAAAAAATACGGCGCAGACTGCCCGTGGCGGGGTACGCGCCGGGGATGAAGGCGTGGCCTCGCGGGGTGCGTGCGGTGTGCAAAGCATAAAGTGACCTTTCGGCATGAACTATCGGCGGCGCCGCGCTCCGCCGCCGGTGCAGTCAGTCGGCACATATTTGATCTTTTCCCGCGCTTAGTGTATACCCTAAATTATTTATTAGGATTATTCAACAAAATAAGAATATATATTTTTTAATGAATCGGATCGGGAATCGAATGTCCCTCGTTTCAACTAACACGCTGTATATTATGCACCTATGCACTACATGTTTCAACATGTTTCGGGTTTTCTAGACTTAGCAAAAAAAACTTTTATTTTTCTGACCGAAGACCCGTAAACGATGCGGGCCCATACTCTTTTGACTAAAGGTATAGATGAAAATACCTAAAGCAGAACGGGCCTTAAGCCACCACGCAAGCCCAGTGCGGATTAGTGGTTGTTAACGACTGCTAATGCAGCCAGGATTAACAGCTTTACGTGCCTTATGAAGGCATATTGTTAGACTACCCATCAATTGACTGATGACTTGATTTCAAAGCGAAGGTGGAAAACGCTTTGACGCATACCCCAGCTGGGAATCAAACCCCTTCTTGGTCTAACCACTAGCCCACAGGGACAGTGAAATAGATTTATAGTATTATCTCATATCATCGGATCCTTTGTTAGTGTTTCATGAACAACAATCTCGTGTTACCCACAGGCGGGTTGGGTGAGGGCTGGGCGCCAGCGGCGTACCTTGACCAGCGCAAGACGTCGCGCTCGTCGAGTCGCTCGCACGACCGCCTGCATGAACACTGAGCGGCCGCAACCGTTCGCAACCGGTCGCAACCGATCGCACCTGATCGCAACCAGTCGCAACCGGTCGGCAGTGATCGACGCAACTGCACTGACGGCAAACGAGTCTAACACACCCCGAGAGGATCTTAAACCCCTTAACGGTGACAGTTTTCTTTGCCGCAAATGCCTTTGTGCCCTCGAGTGATCTAATTCATAGGTGGAAGGACTACGTTCGTCACCGCAGGTGTTATGAGCTTCAAACAGATGCTAAACGTTTTAGAACCACCTCCCGTGCAAAATAGAAGTCTGTATTTACCAGTTTTGGTGCGTTCCCGTGAACTCCAGTTGTGCGTACAGTCATTTGTAACAGTATGTAGGTTTTGTTCGACACCATAAAACCTTTATGTATTTGTAATAGAAGTCAGATACTGTAAAATTTCTAACAACATTTAAAATTGCATTTGACTATACTTTACTAACAATATTAACAACTGGAAATTTTGTAAATAGTTAGTACCTACCTACTGAGTAGTAGAGCAAAATTTTGGTAATTAGACCATCGCAATGAGTACCTAATAGTAAATTTTAGAATAGACACACAACGCGTAGGTGAAAATAAATAAGTGTTAGCGAGTGGTTGTCGACCCCCATCGTTGTTGTTAACGTCAAACAGTAATAAATTGTTGAAACGTATTGTAAATGTTGTTCTAAAGAAAAGCTTTATTGAAAATTAGTGTTAGCATAGTCCCGTATTACGTATCGTTACAACTATCCAAAGCTATCTTAGGGCGTTGTTGGGTAGATTTGACTGTTTTCATGTTTATATTTTCTGTACATAATTATTTAATTTTAGTATGTAATTTTGTTGAATGCTAAAAATGCTACTTGTTAGGATTACCCTACCTGTATAGTTCTGGCAGGCATTATGGAAAGAAAGCTTTGTCTATGGTACCTTTAGGGAAAAGTTCCCTTATTAGGAGTGTTGTAGCTTGTACCACGGGCACAACTTTATTGTCATGGTACATTCAGCATCAGTCAGATCGAAGCAACATTAGTCAGATATACCTTGACTTGCTGAAAACTAGCCTTACTTTCATATAATTAAAGTATGTTTTTGAATACAACTTTTTTTACTTAAAAGTTTATATTTTAGATCATTAAAATGTATAACGCTAGTCAATTTGATGTTAACTCTTTCACTAAACACCAAATTGATCAAAGAATAAGAAGTACTCAAAAACCTTCAATAAAAGTAAAATAACTCCTCAACCTTTAGTTTTAGGTCTATTTTTGCTTGAATCAAAAATGTTGACAATGTTATTCAAAAACATACTGTAGTGAAAGACGTTTAAGGTTTGTTTAAAATGTCAATATATTTTTTAACGACTTATGTTGCATCCATCAATTGAATGCTCACTGGACCACGGGCAAGTAGCGGCTGAATAGCTTTTGGTGTTCGTCTCAATTCTCCATGACAGTTGCTGTGGGTATCACACACAGTATCCACGTTGTAGGGACCTGTGTATTTATCTAGCCTTCCGTAAGGTAACACAATATTTGCGTGATCAATCGTTCTCATATCATGTTACTTCATAATATTTTTATAAAATCATTATATTGTAATGCATGAGTGCTGTGAATGAATTCAAATTTAATGTAGATGTGCAAAAGTGTGTATTTGCGCGATTGCTGTTTGTGCATTGTTTTACAAAATTATAATAATATATTGAGAAAAAATGCATTGCATAATTATAATACAACTTATGTTGTTTCCTAGTCGGCATGCTTAGGTGATATTCATTCATTAATGGAATCGATTCATGATCATCTACTTCTTATCTTTTTTTCTGTCATTCATATCATAACGTAGCGTCAAGCTTCAAAGTGTGTACCAATATTTGGGATTGTAAAAAAAAGAAGTCACTGTCGAAAATGTACTTATACACATTGTACACACGCACGCCTGCACAACAATCTACCACAAACTGTCAAATTTCCTCAATAGACTTTAAACTTTATTACTAAGTAATATGGTTGAAAATGTATTGAAGAAATTTGGCAGTGCACGCGTTTCTACTACACATTCAATGTATACCTAGTAACAAAAAATTACGCACGAGTCGGACGACATTTGTATCTACTCTTTACCAGTGACTCACTTTACGAAGACTAAGTTTGTATCAAAATTGTTAATAAATTTTAGCACTTGACTGTACGTTATGTTCATAAAATATAATTTATATTTGTAATTATTTTTGCTTATCGTGCCACAGTACCTGTTAGCCATCATTGTATAAATAAATACTTTCTTATTATGAAATATCTTTTTGATAAAGTTATGTTCATTTTAGAGCCGATTACAACATTACACAGAAGATGTCCATTTTGTTTGTGTTTTATTTTTCCTTTTTGATCATCATACTTTAATTAACGCTTGCACATTAGTATACAGTTTACTATGAAATAGAAATAGATACGTTTGCATTCATGATGATAGGCCCACTTGGGACCAATCGGCTGCGATTGTTGTAGATGTAGGGGAGGCATTAAAGTAAACTAAAGAATGTATTAAGGTAGCTTAGTTTTATTGAATCGGAGAGCTGAGCGCAAGAATTTTTACCATTCGATCGAGTTTGAGGAGCTCGATGGCGCAGTGGTTAACGCGCCCGGTCTGCGAGTGCTGAGGTTAAGCAACATTCGCAAAGGCCGGTCATCGGATGGGTGACCAAAAATTTATCATCTCGAGCTCCTCCGTGCTTCGGAAGGCACGTTAAGCCGTTGGTCCCGGCTGCATTAGCAGTCGTTAAAAACCACCAATCCGCACTGGGCCCGCGTGGTGGTTTATGGCCCGTTCTCCCTATCCATCCATAGGGAAGGCTTGTGCCCCAGCAGTGGGGACATAAATGAGCTGATGATGTTGATGATGATCGAGGTTATCTACAATTTTAAAGGAACAAGTAACGCCATCTAGTGACAAACTAGTTTCACAAGTTTTTCCCTAGGTGGTGCTGCTTGGAGTTGGACACTATATAAATTATTGTAGTAAACTCTAACTCGATCGAATGGTAAATATAATATCTTGCTCTAGGCTCTAGTCTAGGCCATTTGTCAGCCAAAAAGCTTTTTTTGTCACAGTAGCCATTTCACTGCTGCTCTAATTTTAATTTTCTATTGTTTTTTTTTCTGTTAACAATAAAATCATATTTCCAATTTATTATCTTGATTACTTATATGCCAGGTGTTAAACACTAAGCTTTTTTGTATATCTACATTCTTACATACAAACAATAACGCCTCTCTCTCATAGGGGTAGACAGAGTTACTTCTAAAGTCACCAATTAGATTAAGTATCTTAACCCTTTCACATTCAGAGGGATGTATATTCCCACCACATTTTGAACTTTATATGATAGAGATAAGATTGAAAACCAATGAAATACCTATCCAAACAAGTTATGACTGTTAGAGGGTTAACGCCTAGTCTTGCTGATTCTTATGCTTTTCTTTTGTAAAGCATAAGAATCTTGCACATCAGATTACCACAAACTGACCAATCTCTAATAGAAATTTAACTTTACGTATGTAGCATATGGTTGAACATTTATTGAAAACAATTTACAGTTTTGATTTGAATAGGTTGATATGCGTGCGTAATTCCATTTATTCCCGTTCGTCCTACCAAGCTTCGTCCCACCAGTAGGACAAACGGGAATTTTAAAAATTAATTAATTTTTATTCCCGTTCGTCCCACCATCAAGTTCAGTGGGACGAACGGGAATAGAAATTAAATATTTAATAAAATTCCCGTTCGTCCCACTCAATGGAATGGAAAACATCCTATCCAAATATCAATTTGTGTCAGCAGCGTACGTGTTGCAATCGCTTGGCTCAACGCTAAAAGTTAATGATTACTGTAATCTATGTACTTAGGTACCTAGTATGTTATTTATAATAATTCGTAGCGCATCGAGCACTTAGTAAGTTATTTACCTACCCAAATATGGCTTTAAATTGATGATTCCGGATGATTGTTTCTTGAAAGTGCAAATGTTTAACGGCTGTGAAATAATTGGTGATGAATTTTATACATTTTTAATTGTTATTTACATAACTTCCAAAACTTACACCTATAACTGTAAATGTAGGTGATTCTTATTTATACCCCATATTTTCAATCTTACAATGTACTGTAAATAATGCTACTTATCGTAAATTAAAGTTGTGATGAAGCCAGTGTCTAGACATCTAGAAGATTTACAGTTAAATTAGAGTTATTTAGAGTCAACTCAAATCCATTTTCTACTATTCTATCTCCTACTTACTAATAATATCCCTTAAAAAAAATTATAAAGTATTATTATGGCTTAGGTTAGTCCCTATCTGAGATGTTCCAGTCTCGTAGCCATGAGGTTTCCTCTCCACCCCTAGTTAGCTCTACAATGCGGTCGAAACACCGTCCATACAGACAACTTCGCAAAGCCCGCAGAATCCCTCACCAACCAACATTAAACTTAACCAGGTTGGTTGTCCGCTACCAGAGTATAGCGCTACAGAACATCTTAGGCCGCGTCTTCGACGTTTGCGGTGAGCAGGGCGGGAGCGGTGGCGGGGCGGAGAGCGGTGACGCTCAACGCATACGTTGACAAGGGACCGTCCTCGGCGACAGCAACAGCGGCGCTGCAAGAGAGCCATAGGTACACGAGCGGCGAGCAACTTTCGATTGTTTCTTAGTCTTTTTTACTTCGATGCTGTAATTTCGAGCTATGTGCTCAGTCAAGGACAGGCATTTCCGGTCTCCGCACTACCACTGCTCCTACTCCGCTTACCACAGACGTTAAGGACACGGCTAAGGATGAGTGGGGTTGTCCTCCGCAGCACCACACTCGCGGAGTGTTCTGATCGGCACGTCCATGTCTGGTCAAGATGCACAAGCAAAAGAAGAGGGCTATGTTTCTATCTACCTATCTACGGAACACATACCTAACGGATCGCATCTATGCTGCGGGAGTTTTTGAATGTGTTGTTGGCGTTCCTTCTTGTCTAGTTTCCAACTTATTGTTCTCCTTTGGCTGAAAAAAATCAGTAAACTCCCCGTATCTAGCTCCCGGGTTCGATTCCTAGGTACATGTGTTGGTGGTAGGGCTTATTTGTCCGCCTGGCTAGCTACCAACATCTTATCTAAATATGTCGCCATAACATCAATGTTTGTATTGTAGTATGTGTATCAGTGTGTGTGTGTTCCGGTAGCTAGAGATAAGATAGCCAGTGCCTCACTAGTTGAGGATCCCCGGTGAAGTGCGCTTCCATCATTGGCCTTATAACATCATGTGAGATCAAGGCACCCATAAATTAAAAAAAAGAAAAGGAAAAATTCAATAAAGCAAAAATCTAAGTATGTGTGTGCTTAGGCATACTATAGGTAAATTTGTCAATGGCGTAATCGTCTAATCTAAGATCCATGTGCTAAGAGAGATATTGTGTTATTTACTGATTTATATATTTCAATAACAATAACCAAATAATTTGTTAACAGTTAAAGTATTGTTATAAAGACTTGTTTTTTTTTTGCTTTATATGCATGTTAGTATTAAGTTATATATTTCCAATAAGGTTCACCTTTTTAAAATATGTTCGGAAGATATGGAAAACCCATTCAAATTATAGGTTGTGTGATAGATAGCTTCGGTTTATCGTAATATGAATATGTATGATGCAAAAGAATAAGGTTAGAACATAAATTCATTAAAATAGCATTTACGAGGAATCAAATAATATTTCAGATTACCCAATGCTTTTTGAACTTTTATTGAATAACAAATCCCTTCAAAACCCATAACATGTATTATTAAATAAGAAAAAAAATCCTTTCTTATTATTAAAGATAGAAATATAAAATTATAAGAAAAGATAATGATGGTTTTCAGAAAAATATAAATGATACTAAATATTTAACACACTAAATTATGTTTCTACTCAAAAATACTTCTAGAAACATAGGAACACGTAAACCTTTCTTCAAATCCAAAATACTTTTGTTTGGTGTGAAATGTGTATGATTATGCCTTTACTCGAGCTTATTAACCAAATTTACCAGTTAAACAATCAACTTGTGTTACATGATGTACATTCATAATAATGTATTACTGGAATAAAATCTTTCACTCTAGAATTATTTTTCATTACAATCCATTGTACCTATTGTATTCTCTTTAGAATACCATTAGTTGCTAAACTCATTCATTAAATCTTTACTGCATTTTCCAGGTCTATAGTTAGATAAAAATCCATTTTGATAAGTCCATAATACTAATTTGATAGATTATTGTGTAATAATGATAAACAGTGATAGGTATAGATAGGACTTCTTTCCCTAAGTTGATATCCAGTTAGAGCTTGTCTAAGCTGAAATGACGCGCCCCACTACCGCATATACGCACACAAGCACATTTTAAATATGGACGCAATACATATCTAAATGCCATTGTAATTGGTTATTCAGTTGTCGGTTAGACTTTAATGTAGGAGCACGCGTCGTTCGATCGCAAAAATACCGTCAGCATGTCGACCAAAAAGCATCTTCGGAGTCAGGTAAATAAAATAATTGCTTAAAAACTATTTTAATCACAAATTGTTTTATATGATGGCTTACATGCACTTATATTACCTACATATAAATTTTTACAGGCCAAAGAAATTATCGCGAAAGTGTACCACCGAATGAAGTATGAAGCAGAAAATGGAGTGGAAAAACTAAATGATGCTACATGGCGAACTGCCCAAGCCGTTGGTGTTAGTGAATCCATGATTGCGCGAATTTTGAAAGAAGAGAAACAAGCTAGTACATAAAATAATACGTCACAAAAACTTTTTAGATTGCCCTCATCGTACTATGATCGTACTATGTGGGCAAATACGTGTCGGCATGTTGAAGACACAGAAAAAGAGTACTTTAAATATTTTGACATGGACTCTGAATTTATTATTTATGTTAATGACTCTGATTCAGATAAAAGTGAATCTATTGAGATTATTGAATAGTTTTACTTTACACACATAATTTTTAACTGTATTATTATAATAGTAATAATATTAATTTGTAACTAATAAAAATCTTTCAAAATAATATCAGTTATTTAATTAGTCTAAATGAGCATGTAGGAAAGCGTTGACGAAAGTGGAAGAAGCAAGAGAAGTTTGCTAGGATCGTAACAAGTGATCTGTGGTCTCTGCCACAGAATAAATACTTTTCTGTCTACCCCTGCGGGACAAAGGCATAATTATAATAGGTAAATGTATGTATTGAAAACCTACTAAACCATTAATAAATAAATAGACATACAATAATTAAATAATTGAACTTCAGTTTCTTTGTAGACCGTACTTGCTAAGAGGCGGTTATTCTTTGATTTGTTGTCCAACTAGTCACAATTGTCCAAACGCGTGAGAGTGCGGTCGTGTTGTTGTCATACAATGCGCCAGTGCTACTCCATAGAGAGAGCGTTGTCGGATTTATCACGCGACTAGTCGACCGTGATGTAGGCATACAGATCCTAGTTCACGGAACAGTTGACACTCCCACACAGATGAAGAGTCATTGTTAATATTTGCACTCACACATTTAAATCAACTAATAAAGTAGTGGGGCGCGTCATTTCAGCTTAGACAAGCTTTATCATAGTATACATTTTAGTATCTGTAGAAACTATAGGAAAATAATTAGTGCAAGTCAAACTAAGGTCCCAAGATGTGAAAGATAAATCAATACAATTTTGGTGGTTTCCATAACATAACATGTCAGCATCTTTAGGAAAATTAGCACTGACTATTTTGATCACTGATGATTTATAGTAGTAAAACCAAAGACATCCACCATTCCAGTCTATGTATTTGTCCAAGAAAAATAGTCTCTAAAAAGTTAACTAGATTTTCACAAAGGTATACCAAAAACAACAGACATTATTAAAAACTCATGTAAATATTAACATTTTGTACAAAACACTTTCACTTACAGTTCAATAATAGGCCATGGAAAAAATTACTGGGCAGCTCTACTGAAAATTCTGCTTTTGAAAATGTTATCTATTTTACTGAAGACCTCCTCAGCGTGCTTGGAAGCATCGACCCTGTAGTGAAGACCTCTTCTCATATAATAGTCTACAAGAGGGACGGTTTGCGCATGATATGTAGCTAAACGTTTTTTAAGAGCATCAACATTGTCATCTGATCTCTTAATCAATGGCTCTCCAGTTATATCATCTGTCATAGCTTTCTTGGGTGGGTGGAATTCTTCATGGTAACTTCGTCCACTCGCAGTGTGGATCAATCTGCCAGTAATTCTGCGTACTAGCAAACTATCCTCAATTCCAAACTCGATGACAGCATCAAGTGCCGTTTTACGTTTGGCCAACAAGTCATCCAACTGGAATTTAAAATAAAAAACAAATTAAAACTTTAAGACTAACAACAGCAGATTAAAATATTGTTTATCAGTAATGACATGACAAGTTGACAACAAGTACAGTAATACAATTATCAATAATTAAAACTTTTTATCACCTGAGTACCTTAACAGGATAAAATTTTATTAAGATACCAATTAGCCATAAAGTAGTATAGAAACTAAGTATCACATATTACCTTTTCAGCCTGTGGTACAGTTCTTGGGAAACCATCCAACAAAAATCCATTTTTGCACTCAGGTTGGTCTAGATTCTTGTCAATCATGTCTACCACCATCTCATCTGAGACCAGCTTCCCATCATCCATGACCTTCTTCACCCGGCGACCCAGTTCAGAACCTGAGGTCACTTCCGCACGAAGCATGTCTCCCGTAGACAAGTGACATACACAATACTTCTCTTTCAGACGTGGTGCCTTTAACAACAAATAAAATAGAACTCATTTCTAAACAAGTGCAATGTGACAATATTTTCTGTGACAATGTTTTCTTAACTTTATGCAAACAATACACACTTGAATGAAGACTTTATAAGGGTCATCTCATTTTTTATATATTACTTTGTCTTGTTTTGAACCACCCTTATTATCTGTCTCATAATCGAAACTTAAGTATCAAGTGTTTACATATTACTCAACAAATATTGTAAGATAAGATGTTACATAAACAGTACATAGTACAATTTATATATCACGGACTTAACGAAACATGTTAAATTGTAACAAACAAGAAAGTGGGGGTAAAGGTCAAAGAATGAAAGTTATGTACCTGAGTTCCTTTGCCCGATCCTGGGGGTCCCAAGAGCACTGCCCTAATGCCAAAAGGGTCATTATCGGGTCTAGGCTTTACTGCAGCTGCTGCCGGTGCCATTTTAACCTTAAATGTAACGTAAAGAACCGAATAACCTTATATTTACAAGGTCGCGAAACGTTCGTCAGTGGCAAATATGCCAAATCCACTATACTAAACTAGATGTACAGCAGTGAACGACGAGCGTCAGCGTACTTATGGGTTCAAACTGAATATGTACTGATGCTGATTAAACTTATTTCTAATTACTACTACCTACCTACTATCAAAGTATGTGACGTGTGTGACGTGTGACGTGCCTGATAGATGTTTTTTTTTGTTTTCCTTACGTTTTTACTCTAACCCATACGGCCTTGTCTTGAGCTGATATTTTGTTTTATTTTCTAAAATACATGTGTTTTGCTGAAAGAGTAATAATCGTGGATTATATTTTTTGGGCCTGAACATCTACATGGACACAAAATGGTAGATATACATGGATTTTTTCCTATTGAAATCAAAGAAACAATCAAGAGCAAAGTTACTTTTCATTCTCAGTAAAGTTCTTTATTTTTTTATATATAACTTACAGCAGTTTAGAGGGTATATCGTTCTTCATTAATCGTCATAATTACACTAGAAATAAAAATAAATAAGATACTGAAGATAGAGCTGTATGGGTTAGATGCCTTTGTCTTTCTTATATTAAAGATAACCTCAAGCTAAAAATTTAAAAAAACTGTGTGACATGACATCTCTTTGAGATTAACCTCAATTCAGATGCTTTGCTGCTTTGCTAGCTGTGGTGTACAATGGAATTGGCCGCTAAAAACTTAACGAAATAAGTAAAATTTTCAACTATTTACTTAAATTATTAGACGCTTTACTAAAATAGTATTTCTTCATCCAAAATCATGACAACGAATAGTGTGAAGTAAGTACCTCCTCGGTTCTATTTCAATTTTCAACCGTTTGTTTTGTGTACAATTTAAACATTGTTTTCATTTAAGTTATTGGAAACGTTTATGGCGATGGACTACATCCAAGAAACTTTCAACGGATGATATGCAAGATGAGCTGTCAAAGAAAGCAGTAACCGACGCTCTGTTCCAAGGGCTCTATAGTTATAAACCAAATAAGCCTGAACATTTTGCTCAGCTGCAATCCAAGTATCCAGAACAAACCAGGCTGTTAAGTGTAGTGCAGACATTACAACATTTCATTGTAAGTCCTTTGCTTAGGTACTTTAAATAATCCAAAGCATTACAAAACCAGAATAAGGTTTAATCAATAGTTAACTCTTAGTTAACTTAACTGTTAGAAGAGGAGCTCGATGGTGCAGTGGTTAAGGCGCCTGGTCTGCGAGTGCTGAGATTAAGCAACTTTCTTAAAGACCGGTCATCGTATGGGCAACCAATCATCTCGAGCTCCTCTGCCTCGAGCTCCTCTGCCTTCCGAAGCACGGAGCTTCGGAAGGCACATAAAGGCGAAAATGATGTCACCGAATTTGAGGCTGGGAGGAGGGTAGGGGCCCTCACCGCTCACCTCCCCGCTCACCCCCGCTTCCCAAGCTCAAAACTCGGAGACGCATATTTTTTTCCCAAATTTTAAATTTTTAGGAAAAAAGTCTAACCAAACTGCTCAGATATGTGACAACCGTAGGTTTTAAACATCTTTAGCGCTGCGGGAAGAGCAGCCCCTCCACCTTTGCGTAGCAAAACGCAGGCATCAAGCTCGCCGCTGCGGCTGAGGCAGGTCGCCACAAAGCTGTTAAACTGTTGACTACGAGTGAGGGCTGCTCTCCCTCCGCGCTTTTGGGCAATTTAGCAATGCTGCCAACATAACGCAGTTGCTTTCAAAGTGTTTTTACGTTGAAAAGTTGGCAACACCCATGATAGAATAAAACAAGTATGGTATCTTCATACATACGCACCGAGCGCGGCTTGTAGGTGAGCGCGGCCGAGCCAGCCCGTCCGTACACATCGTCACACGCACACACTGACAAAGTTTATTGATGCTAATGATGCGCCAGTCGCGGTTGAGCCGTACGTAAGTAAAGCCGTGCGCGACTGCGTGTTTCGTCGCTGCGCCGCTGCCGCCGGCTCGTAGGTTATATTATAATTTGTTAAACGTAAGTCAAGGTCAACGATGGCCTTAAAAATCAAAAGAGATATTGCAGTGTTTATGGATGTCTTAAATAGCAGCTTGTCAAAATCTAGAATTTTCTTTCTTTACTTTACTTACTGAACAAGAACGGTGAGTACCTCCTGCCTGTGCTCCTGCCTAACCTAATATAACATAATTTTGTGTTAGGTAGTTATTTACCGAAAGAGTTAAGTTCTGCTCCAGATTTCGTGGATTAGAAAGGTAAATACATGTACCTACGGATTTGTAAGTTTAATTTATTAGATTAGACGGTACACCCTACCGCGAAAACATGGGACTAATTAGGTACAGTCAGACTAAACACTTTGGACTTTGTACCGTTCTTATGTTGTGGGCATAAGTACTAATATGTAACTGCAAGTGTTTACTGTGATGTGCTGTTGACCGTGCCTACTTACCTAATATAAATTGTTGTGTTGTATAGTTGACAAACTACGTTTAGGTAGATCGGGGGTTCTCTGGAATCCATGAATTCATATTTCTGAGTATGTTCTTATTTTAGATGTAGATACCTCATTCTAATTAAAAGCGACAGCCCTACAAGTTTTGGTGATTATCACTCGCTCGGGGGCAGAGTCACCTTACTTGTTTTATTCTACTATGACAGAGCTGTCACTTCACAATTAATGTTAACATAAATATTAATTATTTTCAATAATTTATTGTGAGAGTCCTAATTGATTCCGAGCAATAAAAGTTCGTGTACTTATTCCTAATTATGAGTTCTTTACACAAAAAAAAAAATTACTTCAAAATTCATTGACATCACTTGGAATATGGCCCATTCTCCGTATCCATCCATAGGGAAGGCTCGTGCCCTAGCAGTGGGGACATAAAAATGAGCTGATGCTGATGAAATAGAAGACCTGAGTCCTGACACATACTCACTTCATATTTACAATCCATGTTTTTATGTTGCTGTTTAAGTAACATGTTCTCTAAATCAGTATTTTTTCAGGATGTTGACACATTTCAAATATGGGATCTAATCAAACACTATTTATGCGACATCTCATATGGCACTCCAGAAAATGCTCTTAAAAATGTTGCCTTTGTAGACACAAGGCCAACTTTCCTTTTGCCAAATGTTTGGAAATTCTATTACAAAGAAAGACTCTTCCTATTAAGACTGCTGCAACATGTTGTTGAATATAAAAATTGTGAAAACCACAAATACCATAAAGAGTTCAATAAAATTTACAATTTGGGAAGACAAAATTTGATATCATCACTTGTAGAACAATTTGAGATGGTCATAACTGCAGCACCTCCCCCTAGAAAAATACAGAGTGAATTTGGTGATGAGACAATCCGCCAAGAGTGGGCAGAGTACAACCTGAGAGAGCAGTTATCAATATTGCAAGTGTTATTACTCCTCATCAATGAAGAGAGTATTTCTGAGACTGAATTCCGAACACTTTTCAAGGCCTTTAGAAGGCACAACTTTGGAAAGAACCAAGGCTACAATGAACTTCTAGAAGAAAGGCATAGAGAAATGTGCATGCGTGTTATGTATTTGGAAGTCGGTTTGTTTATGGTTGTTACACATAAAAAGCAGTTGTAAGTAGATTTCCTGTAATTATAATTTTTTTATTAAATGTTGTGTTTATCTTTTGATATCTATTTTTACTTGACTATAATTTTGTTTTATGTGAAATATTTCAGTGAAAATCCATCTGCATGGATAGAAGCAACAGGAAAATTTGTTGATCCTGAACTCACTAAACTTCAACTCAGTACTGAGCATAGTCCGATGCTTTTGTCTTGGATGATTCTTTCATTGGAGGTAAATACTTATATTAATTTGCTAAATTCTACAATTTATTGTGTCTTAACAAAGAATGACATAAATTATGTGAATAATATCAAATAAAGTATATTTGTAACTGTATGTTTTTGTTTTAGAGTAAAGATCATGCAAAGTTATTTGAAAGTAAGTTCCAACACTATGGTTCCATGGCACTCAGAATGTGTGTCTTCGAATTTCTCTGCCAGATGCTGAATTCATCAGTATTTTCGGTAAGTATTTTTTTTTTAAATATTATATTTTTTATTAGACTAGCACTTTACCTGCGACTTAGTCAGGGTGGATTTGAGATTTTAAAAAGAATCTTTTTCAAAATAAAATATAGCCTATGTTACCCGCAAGCATTGTTGCATTCTAACAGTGAAAGAATTTTTGGAATTGGACCGGTGGTTCCAGAGATTATGCTCCTCAAACCAAACAAAGTCACAAACTAACTCTTTCATTAAGTTGTATTTCACAAAAATTTAATTTTAATATCTTCATGACTACCTACATATGAAGATATTAATATTTTACTTTGCTGCCTCTTTGACTTTTTGTATTGATTGCCTGACCATGTTTTTTTACTTGTGTTTGATACAAATTAGATGCATGTTATGTTTGGAGTGGCCAGGACTGCGCTTTTCACATATTTAAAGGAGGTTCTTTTTAAAACTTATTATTAAATACATTATTTTATTTATCATCCACATATTGAAAATGATAATCTGAGCATTAGCATTTTAACAGTACAATTAAGCTTATCTCTAAATGTTTCTTCCACAGGACCAATCAAAATGTTCAACTATTGCCAGGAAGACAGTTTTCCAGCTGCTTAATGCAGTATGTGATAAATTTGATAGCGACGGAACTGTAAGCCACCAGGCTGGCATCATACAACTGTGCTCTGACCTTCTTCAATCTTCAGACCTTGCCCAAGAGTTCTGGGATCTGCACCAAAAAGATGATCAATATGGTGTTGTGTCCCTATGGAATACTGCATTGGAATATTTTCCATTTAATTACAGCATGCTTTCCGCCTTAGCATCTGGTTTAGCTGAGGCCGGTAAATGCAGCGTCCGAAATGTAAGTAAAAAAATAATTTAAAATGTATATTACAGTTAACAAAGTCTTATTTGTATCCTAACTGATTACCTCCTATTTTAGCTGATTGGTGAACTTAAGAATTTGCCAGTGTACACAGAAATCTACAATCCAAATAGTGTTCCATTAATGTCCTTGGAGTTAGATGACGCTATCATTGGCCGTGAATACTTCCCGCTCGGCGGCTCGTCGTATCTCATTGAAGCTGGTTCAAGAGCCACCGTCATGGAGAGAAAAGAAGGCACTATGATACACTTCCGTACACCATACTCTTACTGGACTATCTTCAATAATGAGGTAGAAAAGGCGTTAGACCGGAAAAATCACCACAATATGGGTGTGACATTGCAAAGGGTTTATGAAGGAACTAAAGTTTTAAAAGGTAAAATTTTTATTGTGTATGTTTTATTTTATTTTTATTTATTTCTTTCTCTTTGATTGACAGCTTTTCTAATTAACCTACCCAGATAGTGAATATCGCCAATTCATTTCGTCGGAAACATTTCGTATTACGTTTGCCGACACTTGGTTTTCATATAGAACACGTTTCTTTCAGCAATATCAGTCCTGCGGCGAATTAAATAAAATACATAATTATGTCGTTTTTATGTTTGACATGTATTATAACTTAGTTTCTTTATAAAATAGTTACTGTGTGGTGTTAGGGTCATACCAGTAAAAAGGGATGAAAGTGTGAAAATAAATAAACAAATGTTTTAGGCATTGTGAAAGCTCTGGTGGTGGACAAAGAGATCCCTAAAAGCCTGGCCATGTGCAGCGAGGGCGCGCTGGATGTGCTCGTGCGCTGCATGCGCGCGGACGCGTCGCTGCCGCTGCTCGCGCGCTGCCTGCAACTATGCGCCGCGCTCGTGCCCGCCTTTAGCAAGGAGATCCACCTCAGGTACTGCCGCCCCCCACAACCCACGCTTGCTCCTAAACAGCCTGCCATGTGCAGCTGTGCGCCGCGCTCGTGCCGCTTTCAGTAAAGAGATCCACCTTAGGTACTGCCGCCCTACAACCCAAGCTCGCTCCCCAACAGCCTGCCATGTGCAGCTGTGCGCCGCGCTAGTCCTGGTCTGCAGCAAGCAGATCCACATCAGGCACTGCCGCCCTACAACCCACGCTTGCTCCCCAAGCAGTCGCTATACCACAGAATACTTAATAGTAGCTATACATAGTCTCAACCCGCCATTTTGATGCAACTCATGGAGCCTTCAGGTTATCCAGATTTAATGGTTGTATTGGACAAGTGGCCCTATTTTGCCGAGGTGATATGGTGGCCCAACATAGGGAGGAGTACATACGCAAAGCATCGGCCTTTCCCCAGTAGTGGAACAAAATATAAATTATAAATAGACTATGTTATCGACATCTTACTTAAGTTTTCCAACTCTGATATCTATTCAAACCAAAATATTTGAATTTCTATTTCTAGTTTGTATATTTACAAGTTCTGTTTAGATTGGAATTAAATTATGGTATGGATATTTATATAAAAATATTAAACAGGCTAATAAACACGGGCCTCCTGCCGCGCGTGATGAACCAGAAGCTGTCCCATACGGAGTACGCGAGCGGCGCCTCGTTCGACTCCGGCGCTGTGGGATCCTATCTGGTCACCGTCGAGCAGCCGAGCGGCACTTACGACTTTTTAGCCGCCTACATTGACATGCTGTGCGCATTCCATGAGGTAAGCTTATTTCCTTATCATCACCCTGCCCTATACCCTTTCCTTCCTTACAACACATTATGTCACATTGAACAATTATATTACATGTGAAGATCAGGCCATAACGCAGATTGGTGAGTTTTAACGATTGCATTTATTTGAGAATAACTGGTAGGCTACTCTTGACGCAAACTCAATGTCAATATAATTCCAATGCGATTAATATGTATCGATATTTGGATAAGTTTCGCAATTTCGGAACGCCCCATCTCGATAATAATTTGTTCACTCAATTTCCACGCAGTTTAATTCCAATGTAGCGCTATTATCGCTTTTAAGAGTGGCATTTGAATTTTTTAGATTTGGGATTGGAAATTGATTACTGCAATTGTGTTTCAAGAGTAACCCACCTGGTATGTTGGTTACTTTCGTAACCTTTTCAAGCTCTATCATATAAACACCAAGAGATAATTAATGCTACACTCTTCACACTTATCTATACTATACCTACATGCGTATATCATATCATATTTACCCATCTCTGTTGTACCCATTATAATGCTGTGCGGACAGTTACTGCTGCACTGTCTCACAGCACATACTGAGAGCATGCCTGTTGCCATGTATGTACCATAGCTTAAGATATTTAATGTATGTATTTTATGTTTATGGCAATAAATTATATATATTTATTTAAGTTATGAATTGTCGCTTCATTTGTTAAACTTACCATCAACTAGATGATTTAAGTCTTTCTAATTAGAAAATTCGTCCGATTTGGACACCGTGCGATCATTAACGAAAGTCGCTGACTACTTAAGTACTATAATTGTACCATATTTAATATTCCCATTTGTCCTCGAGGTGTCGACCGACGAGCGTATCTCCACCGAGATCATCCTCCCCGGCCTTATCCTGATGTTACGCGAGGTGTTCCCCAACGTTTGTGGGTGGCGGTACACGCGCCCCGACGGCCGCCGCCACATGATGGGGCGGTGCGCGAGCCTACTGGCGCTAATACTGCAACAGCTAGCGACCACAGCTAGCGCCACGCTGCTGAAGAAGACCTGTGTGTACAGCTTGCTGCACACGGAGAATGCGTTGGAGCTGCTGAAGATCGTCTCTGTTGGTGAGTACTGATTGTGAGGTTGTGCCTAAGTCTTTAGAGTTGCTGCAGCGAGCGGCCACACCTAGCGCTAACAGCTAGCGTGACGCTCTTGAAGAAGACCTGTGTTACAGCTTGTTACATAACGAGAATGCGTTGGAGCTTCTGAAGATCGTCGCCGTTGGTGAGTAGTGATCGTTAGTCCTAAGAATGAGGCTGTTTGCAGAAGTGCTGGTGATGTGGCTGCAGTATCAGCAGATCTGCTTAACCAGATATATTCATTCGGACTTGTGTGTACCACTAGTTAAATTAAATTAGATTAGTTTAGAGAATGCTACTCACTAATAATTGTATTTAGCTTGTTCGCTGGTTGTGTTGTTCCTAGTTTGAGATTGGACTATTCAACACAAAAATAATATTTCAATTTGAACCAGTAGTTCCTGAGATAGCGCGTTCAACCAAACAAACAAACAAACTCTTCAGCTTTATAATATTAGTATAGATTGTACTAAGTGTATGTATATATTGTTTTATTTCTATCTTAGGTAACGAACAGCTAGAAAAAGTAATGCTTGACGAAACCAACTGGGTGTCTGGTCCCAGTGCGGACTTCCTAGCCGGCCTCCAGAGATACGTGGCGATCGTGATATTCGCCCTACGCCTGAAGTCTATGGTTACCGAAACTAGTGAAATGACCCCTTTGGAACACCTCATCTTCGCCCAGAACAAACAGACGGACTCTTTGAAGGTGGTGCCCAAAATCACAAGCTATATCAATCACGCATTCAACCGAAGTCTTCCTGTATTGAGTTGTCGCCTTCTAAAGAGGTTTGCTGATGTAAGTATTTTAAGTTTTATAGATTACTAGCTGACCCGGCGGACTCGGTACCGCACTTTTTTAAATATAGCCTATGTTACTCAGCGCTAATGTACCATTTTAATGGTGAAAGAATTTTTTAAATCGGTCCCGCAGTTTTTGAGTTTATTCGTTGCAAACATACATACATACAAAAATACAAAGGTTTCCTCTTTATAATATTAGTATAGACTATAGATTATTACTGTCGCCTATCGCCTGTCGTCTGCAACACCTCTCGGTATCCGAGTAGCATAAACTTTTCATAATTTAGACATAGTAAGGTGCCTAAGTTTAGTAAGGCTTTATATTGGTTTTTGAGTGATATCATTGTGTTAAACAATAGTTGTCACTGGTACTCATCTGAATAACACTTTCAGGGTTTCCAAATGTCACTTTTCGCGTCGTTAGACATGACCGCGTACCAAGTGCGCGTGATGTTCTTGGATCGACTTCGCGATAAACACGAATCGGTGGAACTGAAGGTGGCTATACTGGAGTTCGTCGCGGTCTGCGTCGGCAAGCAGCCCGGCCTCACGGAGGCGTTCTTTATGATGAACCATGAAAAAGCTAAGGCTGAAGAGAAAGACGCTAACAACGAAGCGGGGCCTTCAAAATGCAACGACACTGATGAGAGCTTTGAGGGCATTCTGGGATATATGGCTGATTATCTTGGCACCGTCAAGTCGGTAGGTTGAAGTTATCTAAGTAATATTTTCACTAACTATTCATGTTAAACAATATATTTATGCGGGCTTACATTGGCGCTAGGATTATGTACTACTTTTTCCTTTCATAAATGTGACCAATAAATTGTTTTAAATCTATCTTAGTTTAAAGCTAATTAGTTAGTGTAAGTCATTGATCTATTTATATAACTGTATCTGTTTCACAGGATGCGAAACTCCTTCATAGCCCACTTTTGGAATGTGTCATGGCGTTGTTTCATGCGTTATGGAGAAATAATATGCAAATACTAGTGAAGAAACTTCGAGAAAACTCCAAATTCTGGGAACACATCGTGAGCCCGCTATTCAACGAAATAGAACCTGGTTTGCGTACTTATTCGCAATTGTTTAACGTGCTAGGAATCGAGTTGTTCGCGTCCAGAGATAAACTCGAGACAAGTTTGATTGAAGTGTTGGAGAAATTCTTCGATACCCACAAGAAATATTTGGACACATGGATCGATTTTATATTCTCGTTTGACGGCCGAGAAGACAATGCCGAAGTGGTAGATAAAGTCCCAGTGTGGTTGGGGCTGCTGACTTCGTGGAAGGATTTCACTACAATTTTCTGCAAATGTCTACCAATCAGCTTGAATATAGCACATAAGTCCAAAATGGTAGCGCCATGCATGACCGCACTGTTGAACGAATTAGAAGACTTGAAAGATGGTAGACTGGTGGTAATCTTGGCTGAACTGTACGTGATAATGCTCGCGAACTGGAAGGATGACTGCTTCGAAAATAGAAAGTTAAATGCGAAACAAATTGACAGTCTCCTAACAAACACAGCAATTGTTTACGAGTGCTTACACCCTCGCGCCATACGGGCCATCCTCTCAATCTGCACGGTGGCAATTAGCAGCTTAGACTACGAAATAAAAGCCAACGGCACTACAGCGCAGAGCGTCATAAGATCCGTCACCAATATAAACAGCTTGGAACTAGAAAAGCTTTTAGATAATATGAAAGACTTACCCAAAACTAAAGTTAAACCAAACGGTCATAAAGTTAACGAAGAAATTCCACCAGTGGTGTTATCTCTGGCAATGTTGGAGCAATGCTTAGATTTGTACGACGACATGTTCTGCAGTCTGTCGCAATGGTTACATTCGAGCAAATTCATCAACAAACTGTTGTGTTGCTTGCAAATGTGCCTGCAAAATCGGCAGCACTACCACACGTCTCTGGCTGCATTGAGATGCATCACAGCTTACGCGCGCGGGCCATTCTCGAAAGACTTGTTGATAAGTGACGTAGACCAGTTCCTCTGGATGCAACTACTGCCTCCTAAGTTTGACACGAACGGTGGTGTATTAGCGTGGAAGCCTCAGGAGTGGTGGCGCGTTTACGCATACAGTCTAGACTTTATCTCCACTATGGTGATGAAGCACGGGCAGTTCTTCGCTAGTGATGGTATAACGTTCGTGGGGGTGCACTTGGAGCACCTGATCGAGGCCGTGCTGCTCCCGCGGCAGGTCGCGAGCCTGGATTCCTTGAACGTGTGCGCGTCGGCCCTGAACCTGGTGGTACAGCTGGTGAAGTTCGAGGCGAGGTGGCGGATGCAGAACATCAACTCGTTGATCGGCATTATGGTAAGGATTTTACATTTAGTTCAGTGTTTTGTTTGTATTCGCTGTTTACTTGTGTTATAGTTGTAACTTGTTTGCAAGAGCTTTTTTTTTATATCAGGTTCAAGTACCAAATAAGTATATTTGTGTGGCAATTTGTCTTTTACTACTATGATGTTAAATGGAAATAATTTATATTATTATGATTTCTCTACTCAACCACAGAATAAGAAAAAGTATACTACAGAAAGATAACTCTTTCACAGCAAACATGCGAATTTAAACCTATTCACGACGGCGCTAACGTTTATGATACCTTGCACGGCACGGATGTCACCTTCGTTATAATAACCTTCGGTGAGTAGCGGCGCTCGTAACGAATCAAGATGCACCTTATGTCCGCGATTCGTAAGTCTGTATTATTTCACCCGTCATGCTTCTTTATAAATGCCACTCCTGTTGTAGGGTTGGGAGTTGTGAGTACAGTTGTAAAACAACGGTTGTCAACGGATATTTAATAATGTTTTATAATAAACACACAAAGTGATTCGGACGATTCTGATTACTAATACTTAAATAATTTTAAATTTTGATTATCCATTGTAAGTTGTACTTTTTATTTTTAAGTGCTAATTGCTGCACTGAAGCTGAATTAAATATTTATAAAATACAGTGAAAAAATTAAACGCCCACCCGACCCAGCCAGGAATCTTTCCGCCGAGAAGTCCGTTGTTTCATTATTATACTTAAATGAAAAATATTGAAATAAACGAGGTAGTTTCCAAAATAGCCTGTGAGTGTATCGTACTACCACAGAATAGGTAATAGTACATCAGCTTTTGGACTTACCTACTATACTCGTTTGACTTGGCACAATCATTGAGAAGGAACTAAAAACCTAAGTAAACGTTAGTACTTATTTATCTAAGTAAGTACTAATATTACATCGGCTCTCGGACTATGGCACATATGTATGAAATAATAAAAGAAAAACCTAAGTAAACTCAATTACCTATATATTCTGTGAATCAAGTAGATAAGTAGAGTTAGGTAGGTATAACTGTATTGGTTTCAACTGTGCGTTGTTAGATATGTCCATTATTAGACATTAACCATAGGTAGGTAGACATGTCAGTCAATCAGTCGGCTTTGTCTTTTTTATGTAAGTAGAATTTACGTAGGTATAAAGTAACAATAACCTACTTATTGTAATAATTAACGTTTCGCAAAACTATAATGATGGCGTCAGTAACTAAGTATCTAACTAACTAGATCTAAGTTATAAATATTAAAAAATATCTTACCTTTCAATATCCTTAGGAAGAGCAAATAATGAAATATCGCCATTTCTATCATTATTTAAGCATCCGTATGCTATACAATAAATACCTTTTGGCTTTACGCGTGGCCATAATAATTACACAAAAACTCGATAGAAACTGCGAAAAGGCGCGCGCGCGTCATATCGAGCGCGTGCGTGACACCACATGGGATTAGCCGCCAGGCTGGCGGCCGCGCGGCGTAGGTGAATTTTTATACCTACAGCGCGGAGTGCGCCAGGGCTGACTCAACTCTAAAAAGAGGAAAAGTCATAGATTTTTTTTAAACGTTGAAATATAATTTCTGGCTTCTGCCCCCCGTATTGGATTCCCTCTGTCGTGAATACTCGAAGAAACAAGCTCTGTTCCCGGTAAAGAAAGTTGTGTATGGCACATTCAGGCTAATTTCAAAGAAAGTACTAACAAAACATGCACATTTATGTCAATAAATTGAGCTATTGTATTGTTCCATGTTTCCAGCGCAGCATAAGCGTATGCTTATATCAGTGCGTGACGCTGATGCTGCGCGCGCGCCGCCCTTCAGACACGTCGCTACATAATGAGGACGCCATACATACTCCGAGTCTGCTGCACAGGTAACTAAACTGCTGTACTTACTTTAAAAATTTTTGCTTATCTTCCAATATACGTTTTATGCTTACGCGCATAACCACATAAAACAAGAACAGCGCAACACCTAAGCATAAAAACAAAATGTTACATCTTTAAAGTGTTTTGAAAAAAATACGTTTTCTTGTATGAAAATGTAATCCTTCTTTTTAATAGTCGAGTTTAATATATTTTTGGTAATATATTATGTAAAAAAAAATTTACTAATAAATGCAAACGATAAACGGGAATAATATAAATTCATAGAGGTTGCCATTGATCGTCGTAAACTTATTTATTTATTTATTGACGATTATAGACATTTATTGACACTAGTGGTCGCCCAGTGGTCGAAATTCGACCGTAATTTTATTAAGGCTGCACGGATTGTATCCTAAGCAATGAAAAATTAAAAAAGATAGAATGTGAGTTTGGATTGGCATTGCCAGATTTCAGCCGCTCCTCTTCCATTTTTGAAATTTTTGAATAGAGTATATATGCGTGTGTGTCAAATACATGGTAGTGTGTGTAATGTTTGTTTTATTGATTTAATGTATTTTTATGCATAATTTAAAAAAAATAACATTATGCAATCCTTCTCTATATAAACTATAAGTGTGCGAAATTACATACTCCTCCGTCCGCGCAATTTTTGTAAAAAGGGGTACAAAGTTTTTGCTTCACGTATTAATATATAGATTTATAGCATGTTGAAATCGTATGTTTTTCAAAATTATGATAAAATCTCACTATCTTCCCCCAGAACCTTAGAAATCCTGCACATGGCGACTCTATGCCTGCTGTCGTTCAGCCCGGACCTGCTGTCCCTGCTGGCAGACCCTGGACTCGACTTAGAGCGGTGGCAGCCCTTAGTAGAGCTACACTTCGGCGCGCCCAAGATCTCCTACGAACCGTACCCGCAATTGACGTTCGGGACTCTCCTGGCTGCGATATGTTTACTCACCAGATCTCTTAATCATGTAAGTTGCTAGAACTATTAATTTGCCTTAAATTACTGTTTTTTAATAAACCTTATCCTACTGTATTATTGATGTTTATTTTGTCTTTTTATTTATTTTCTTTAGTATTCTACAAAAGTGACATTACCTTTTTGTTTATACCAACAATCTATCTATAGGCATACCACTTAGAAGAGGGCAGCGGGTCCCGTTCGCCCCGCGGGCGGCGCCGCGCCTGCTCGTGCGGCAGCCCCGGCGAGTCGCGGCGCGCCAACCGCAGCGAGTCGCTCACCAGCATCTCGTCCGCGGCTAGCGCGCTGCCCTGGCCCAACGAAAGATTGGTAGCGGGCGCGCTGGAAGCCACCGCCACGCTACTGGCCTCGCAGGTAACTCCCCCAACCGCAGCGAGTTACTCACCAGCATCTCGTCCGCGGCTAGCGCGCTGCCCTGGCCCAACGAAAGACTGGTAGCGGGCGCGCTGGAAGCCACCGCCACGCTACTGGCCTCGCAGGTAGCTCCCCCAACCGCAGCGAGTTACTCACCAGCATCTCGTCC